>VOPJ01005913.1:311866-360128 GCA_014673585.1 Semibalanus balanoides
AGAATGACCCATCTCACCTTCTCCCTCCACAAAATGATTCATCTCACTTTCTCCCTCCGCAAAAAGATTCATCTCACTTTCTTCCTCCGAGCTTAAATGACGCATGTTACTTCATATTGGCGAACTGTTAGCTTTCCTTCAAAAACTCCTTTCACTTGTCTTCCATTCAATCGATTTTCCTCGTCTCTTCTTTTGTATATTCCTTTTCCTTATACTTTTATTTTTGTGTCCCAGAATTTTGCCCATTTAATTCGGTTTACACAGAAGTGGATGTAAAATCCATTTGCATAGTGATTCATCTCAACATTAAATCATTCTTAATTATATTATGGCAATATTTTGATAACATTTCGGTAGAACAAAAAAGCCTTCAAGCAACATGTTTAGACTTAACTCATTTACATTGCCATTGATTCACAATATTTGTTTTGTTAGCTCGGTATATTCCTGTTCATTTTCTTTGCCTTCTTCTGTGCCACTTATTTTTACACCTTCACCATTATTTTCAATCTAAATTTTAGTTGGAACTTGTATTTCAAATTCTTTTAAGTCTCATTTATTCTGTACATTCAATAAGACATGTTTGTCTTAAACATTGCCAAAAATATTAATCGCTGAAACTAAAACCCTAGAGGCATATTTGGACTTGATACTTCAGGAATGTTCCCTTTGTTTTTTTCTTTAAAACACTTCTCCTTTGAAATCAAAAGTGATTTCCAAAATCTCTAGACAGATAAGGTTACCTAAGGAAAATTTGTTGTAACTTATTTAATCCGCATATTTCCGAGCTTTATCATCTCTTCGTCGGCTGTTTCATTGTACTCTCATAGAAGTGTCTTAGGGAAGAGTTTACCCTGTGCGCAGCGCTGCCGTGCCTGTTGTTAGCTGTTGTGACAGATCAGCGCTGTTTCTGTCAGTGTTGACAATGTGTTGTTGTGTTGTTACGTGTGGAAGCCGAGCTTCTCGGTGCTGCCCGATATACTGTAAATAAACGGAGAAAGAGCAAATCGATCACTCATGTTTGTTAAGCTGTCTGGGGGTGGGGACCGGTAATGCCACAACAAAAGAAAACTAGAACACGGTGTCCGACGAAAGGTCCAGGAAATAAAACACAGCAAACGACGGTATGCAGCCTGTCTGCGCGCTCATAACTGCTGATGACGTCAGCTCAGACTGCACGGCAGCAGCCGGCCAGCTGTTATCCGTTAGACTGCACGGCAGCAGCCGGCCAGCTGTTATCCGATAGACTGCGCGGGCAGAAGCGGCCAGCTGTTTTATCCGATAGACTGCACGGCAGCAGCCGCCAGCTGTTATCCGATAGAACTGCACGGCAGCAGCCGGCCAGCTGTTATCCGTTAGACTTCATCGGCAGCAGCTCGGCCAGCTGTTTATGCCGATAGACTGCGACGGCAGAGCCGGCCAGCTGTTATCCGTTAGACTGCACGGCAGCAGCGGCCAGCTGTTATGCCGATAGACTGCACGGCAGCAGCCGGCCAGCTGTTATCCGATAGACTGCACGGCAGCAGCCGGCCAGCTGTTATCCGGTAGACTGCACGGCAGCAGCCGGCCAGCTGTTATCCGGTAGAAGACGAGCCATCTCAGGACAGTCAGCCGCAGCCCAGCTGCTGCATATCAGCCGAGCTGGAAGGAGGCCGGTCGTTAACTCCGATCCGTCTGCCTACAGGCCAGACTGGAGCTGGCTGTAGGCTGGCTGAGGGACCGCGAGAAGCATCAGGTGAAGACACCGTTCTGCTGACCGGGTCGGCGGCCGACACACAACGAGCGGAACAGACCGGCCCGACCGGACGGACCGCTTTCCCGGCCCGCCACTGCACTGTAATCCTCTCCGCTGCTCGTGGCAATGTGCAGAGGGGGTCGGCCGGAAGCTGCCGAAAGGGGTCAGGCGGCCGCCAGGACCGGTCCAAAAGTGGAGTCCAGAAACCGGACGATCGAACCGACGCCTCCCTCCCCAACCCCTGTCTTTCCAGACGCCTATTCCCGGTGGTTTCACAATGTGCACGATACAGGCCGTTTTGCAATGAGGATGTCCGGTTGGCGAGCCGGGTCGGCCGGCTCGGCATAAGCCAGCGGTTCGCGGTCATAATATCCTACACTGGTTGCCCGCAGTTCTACAGCTAGGATCACCACGCTTCAAATGTGCGCCAGTACGCCTCTTGCGCTTCAGTGAGTCCACCACAAACCACGCACCAACTAATAATATTGACAAGACGATCACGCGATCTGATGTCAGGGTTGAGGCGTCCTATAAAATTCCGGCAAGTTAGACTGGCTACGGTAGTGAGGATGAACCAGATATTCGTGACACGAATAATAACTCTCGCATTAATATAAATAGTGCAAGTTCATCTCAATAATACCGAGTGCAAATAGTCGTGCGGCCTAAAAATAGAGGTTGAACGCTCTCTGCGCCCCGAATAGTCTCTCCGCGAATTAAGACGCAACTCAAGAGCGTACTACACATTTATGCGGATAAGCGCTGGCCAAAATGATTAGCTGTAGCTGCGGGTCAGTAGAGCCGCATAACGGGCGCGGATTCCATGTTGTGGGGGGGCTCCCATGTAGACTCTCGTTAGCGAGGCGCGGCGCCCCCCAGATTTTGTTGTTGGAGCACCTCTACTCCAGCTATTTTTCTCTCTCGAATCACTTCGCTCTTGTATATTTTTGCGCGGTGCCCCCATAATTAGACATTGTGGATCTGTTATAGGACCGGATCCGACACACTTGTACAATATGCATTCGCGAATCTGAAGGAGAGCCTCATGGGATCGAATATCGCTGTTTCCAAACATGTGGTCGAGATCTGCTATGACGGGGGGGGCTGCGCGGCGGCAGACGTTCAAAAATGGGGCGGATAGTGGTTGGGGGATGGGGCAAGATACAGAGGTTCAATTTCTATCAGTTCAATCGCCCGATAGGTCGATCTATTTCCGCTAATCCGTTAAAAAGTTCCCAGATACAATCGCGCGGAACATCGTAGTCGCCGCTGTCCCCCAATGTCGCGCGTGGTAGCCCCTGATTTGTCAAATAGACGTCCAATACAGTGATTATTGTGCTGAGGTTGTGGTGGGATACAACAGGGGCGCTCTAGTGCTCTCTCGCACAAATTATTGGTACTGGCCTCCATCGTAACCTATTAGGTATATGTAATTGTCGAGTGTGCTTTGCCATGCAACACATAGCACTCGGAATGCTAACCCACCTTAATCGTGGTCAATTATTGTTGTAGTGTCTGGCCCTACTTCAAGGTCGTATAGAAATTAATGACAGCCCATGACGTGTGCTACTGAGTTTGCGATTGAGTAGTGCGTATGCTACCAGAGGGCTAGCCAGGGTGCCAAATGAGTCTCCTGCACCCGGAGGATTTTGGCGGGCCCCCATATGCCGGTCAGCAAATCACTATGGCTGGCGGCCGTCATTAATGTTGCGTTACAAATTACCATGAGAGAAACTGATCCAAGTGGCGTAAGCAAGAAGGCATCCCTACGGGTCCCTAAGGAACCCCCTTAAAACGTTCGGGGCCCCTTGGACAAAGCTGCTTTGTTCGCAAACGCCCCGAGGGTCCCTCTGGCTAAAGGCTAAATCGGAAGGCTCGAAGCTCGAAGCTAAATCGGAGCTCCCTCAAGCCGACCGACACAGTGCCCCCTCAGCCGACCGACAGAGGGCTCCTTCAAGCCGACCGACAACAGGGCCCCTCAAGCCGGACCGACAGAGGGGCCCCATCAATGCGAACCGCAGAGGGCCCCATCAAGCCGACCGGACAGAGGACCCCTCAACGACCAACAGAGCGGCCCCCTCCCAAACCGACCGACAGAGGGCCCTTAACCGACCGACAGGGGCCCCTAAAGCCCGACCAACAGAGGGCCCCTTCAGCCGACCGACAGAGGGCCCCTCAGACAGACCGACAAAGTGCCACCTCAGACAGACCGACAGAGGGGCACCCTCAGACAGACCGACAGAGGGCCCCTCAGACAGACCGACAGAGGGCCCCCTCAAACAGACCGACGGAGGACCCCCTCAGACAGACCGACAGAGTGCCCCTTAGACACACCGACAGAGGGCCCTTTCAGACAGACCGACAGAGGGCCACCTCAGACAGACCGACAGAGGGCACCCTCAGACAGACCAACAGAGGGGCCCCTTCAAGCCGATCGAAGGTCACCTGACCGACCGAGAGCCCATCTGGCAAGAGCACTTAGACGAGAACTAAGATGGATCCCTCAGCCCAAGGAGGGACCCGCGGGTGGTCGGGGTCCCCCCTTGGATACGCCCTTGCCTCTCGTTCACAAGACCTCGTCACGAGCTGCCTTTATGACTAATTTTCGTTTGTAATGCTCTCCCGGTCACATTATTCTATTACGAACAGAATGTATGACGAGTTTCCGGTCACAAAAAACATTATTTTACTTAAAATTGCGTTTTAAAATTTCAAAATTTCGGAATTTTCAAAAGAATTATCTCACATTAATCTATAAATTATGATGATTGTTATGATATATAGGTTTATATGACTCGTTTTATTTAGATGTGAGATTTCGCACACTGAAAAAATCGAGGTTTACGCAACACCAAAAAGATGCATAAGGTTATAACTGTAAAGCCATTCAACAGACGGAACAGAAAATTTAACAGCGTGAAGCTACGGCCCAGCATAACCCCCAAAACATTTTTCCACAAAACTATGAGAAACGGAGTGTTATTTTTGGGTCGATCTGACATGGCTGCACGGGGGTGACCTCAAGTAAGGAGCAGCCTGCATGAGTCATGTTATGTATCATCAAATGCAGCTCGATGAGGCAAATATTAATGCTGTTCGTTAAGTTCTTCCACACATCACGTGCCAATGAACCTATATTCATATACGTGCTGGTTGACAATATTTTTTTTCTTAATTCAAAAACATAAATTACCAAATATTTAGAAGAAAAAGTATATCTCAATATTTAAAAAAATCGATGCATAATATTTAAGTTAATGCTTGCAAAAGAAGAAACATCATAATTTTTAGTGGCCACATTTATACAAATTGATTTTACTTAAAATTCAAGTTTTGAAAATGTCAAAATTTTTGAATTTTCGAGAAATGTTATTATAACATTCAATTTATGGTTTAAGATGATTTCTTATTTGATAGTATAGGTAGCAGTGGGGAATAGGAGAAAGCGTGTTTAGAATCACAATCAATATATGACTCCCGCTCCCATATTTTCTAGATGGGAGATATCGCCGCTGAAAATTAAAGGTTTAGCAAAATTCGGGATAATGCCTGTGGCTATAACCACAAAAACTGTTTTTAACAGACGGGGCTGAAAATGCCACAGCTTAAATCTACGGCTCAGATAAACCCCTTAGATGTTTTTATTAGAAATCTGGATTATAGGGTGTTTTTTTTCGAGATTTTGTTTGAAGTCGACGCTTGTCAGGAATGCCCCCAGTTTGAATATTGAATCGGACACGGGAGCACCGTGCACATTGACTGTACCCTTAGGATGCATATTTTTTAGGAACATCGCTGAAATGCAGATGTAAGAAGTAAATTGCCCGCTTTCCCTGGGACTTCCAGGAATTCCAAAGCTAATGCAACTAGGCGTTTTATAACCAAGGTAAAACTATTTAATGCATTATCTTATTTAGCGGGTACATCAATGCGCACTTGTTGCTCCCGTACCGATTCTCACTTATAATCAAACCTGTTTTACCCTTTACCATTGAGCGGCGTCAGCTCGGTCATCGCCCAGAAAAGCGTTTCGCTGATAAAAATAAGTGGTGCCTAATACGAGGAAAAATATCTTGTGACATTTTTTTTGATGGGGGGTCGCTTTGCACGAGTGCGCCCTGGGTTTCTTGCCCCATCCGAGAATTGCCTTCCCGCCACACTGATAGGAACCTGCTCGGGCGCTGGCAAATCCAGCCCGACAAAGGCTGTTCACTGCCTCGCCACGATATTGTTGCCTAAAAATCGGTTTTTGTTTAAAACAGTGCGCTAACTGATGTATACAGGACTGAGTGCACTAAGCAACGGCCTCTACAAAATGTCGTTTTGTAGGGCCCTCATCTCCATGTGGCCCCTCTCGAGCGCCAAGTGCCCTGGAATCAGGTCGGGACCCCCCTTGGCCAGATCCTGGCTTACGCCCTGGATGAAGTTTGTATTCAAAATGTTCGTAACGGATAAAAGCTTGTAAGCCAGAGGTTCGAATGCTGAAGTTCGTAAATAAAAAAGTTCGCAATGGAAAAAAGTTCGTAAGCAGTGGTTTCGTATCGGATAAGTTTTATGGGATAAAGCTCGTAACGATACAATTCGTAATGAAAATCGGTTCGTATCGGAAAGGTTGTATTCAAAAAAAGTTCACCCAAAAAGGTTATTAGGTGAAAAAAGTTCATACGCAATGCCGATTACGTTATGCAAGGGACTCGTACCGGACCAAAGTTCGCTATTAGCATGTATTAAAGTTTCGTAACAGCTAAAGCTCGTTGACGGAAAAGGTTCGTATCGGAATGCTTGAAGCCGAGGCGTAACTACCTTCACCAAGAACTTTGGGTCCACTGCCAGGGGAGGCGACATACCCAGAGGAGGGGGCGGCGCCCTGGTCCAGGGGGGGGGGGCGCAAACCCAATAAACTTGCTGGATTTCACCCCGGGGCGGATATATATATATATATATATATATATATATATATATATATTTTGGGGGATTGTAAAAAATCGTACAGGTCGGCAGCGCTAATTCTTAAGCACCTACTACAACATTGCCAAATACATATTTAAAATGTTGCTAAGGCTTAAACCTCGCCCTACGGGAGTCCTAACACGACCTCCTGAGGTTTTTCTTGCATAACTTTTTACATATATGATATGGCTGATCTTGCTGAAATTTACAGTAGCTAAGTTTGCAACAATTATAAGTATGCCGGCAAAATTTCATAAAAGTTGGTCAAGTGGTCTAGAAAATAATCACGTTTTAGTGACGTCATGCTGGTTGAAAAAGGATAAATATTGGAAAATTCGTAGAAAACAGAGTTTTGCAGCATTTTGCAAACGAAAAGCAGCACAGATAGAAAATTATGTTTTATGTAATATGCCAAACTCAGATGAAAAAATTGTCCCCACAAAAAACACAAAATCAAAATTTTCAAAGATGTTAAAAACGGGTTATATGTTAGAGAACTGCGTATGGGCAATGCTCAAACCGAGTTTCAAAGCAATATCTCTCATTTTGACTGAGCAATGGCTTCCTAAGTGTAAGAAACTTATGAGGTCATTTTGTAAAACTTATATTTTGGATTTTTGACCAGATACGAGAAAAAAAATGAATAACTTTTTTTGAATTTCTGAGACAAAACTTGTTTAGAAATATGACTTCTTATTTACAGTTATTCATTTCCAATTTTGAGGTTTTCTGAAAGAGGAAAATCGCATTATTGACGTGGTCGAGTCGAGGTCATCCACATCCACTTGACCTGGAAGATCACCCGTTGGCATCAATAATGGAATAACGTTGGATTCCTCACATTGACGGGCAACATGCTTGGTTTTTACTGCGTTTACTTTATGTTGCGTGGTTTTGGAAGTTAACCAAGGGGGTCGTTTTAGGACCCCCGTAGGCGCGAGGTAATACAAATTATCATAGGGGCGGGGGGGAAAAAGGGTTTAACCCTATTCCCTGCGGGCGGCCAGAATTACGTTAACTGCGGGGGGCAGATTCCGCCCCCCCAGAGATCTCGAGAACCGCTCGGCCGATTTCGATGGGACAAAAACCATTCGATTTTTCGTAACTAAATTTTTCTTTTTGGATACAGATTTTTTTTTTCTCTAAAATAGGGGGCCAGGGGCAAAAAATACGAAAATTTAGGGTGTTTTTTGAAAGGTCATTGTGGCCTTGTGATTCAACCGATNTGGTCTAGAAAATAATAACGTTTTAGTGACGTTATGCTGGCTGAAAATTGATAAATATTGGAAAATTCGTAGAAAACAGAGTTTTGAAGCAGTTTGCCAACAAAAAACAGCACAGATAGAAAATTATATTTTCTGTAATATGCCATATTCAGATGAAAAAATTGCCCCCACAAAAAACACAAAATCAAAATTTTCAAAGATGTTAAAAACGGGTTATATGTAAGAGAACTGCATATGAGCAATGCTCAAACCGAGTTTCAAAGCAATATCTCTAATTTTGACTGAGCGATGGCTTCCTAAGTGTAAGAAACTTATGAGGTCATTTAAAATAAATAAAAATGGGATTTTTGACCAGATACGAAAAAAATGAATAACTTTTTTGAATTTCTGAGACAAAACTTGTTTAGAAATATGACTTTTAATTTACAATTATTCATTTCCAATTTTGAGGTTTTCTGAAAGAGTAAAATCGCATTATTGACGTGGTCGAGTCGAGGTCATCCAATTGACCTGGAAGATCACCCGTTGGCCATCAATTGGATAACGTTGGATTCCTCACATTCGGGCAACATGCTGGTTTTTACTGCGTTACTCTATGTTGCGTGGTTTGGAAGTTAACAAGGGGGTCGTTTTAGGACCCCCGTAGGGCGAAGGTAAGAAAAATTATCGTAGGGCGAGGGTTAAATATACACATGAAATATTTAAGTCATTTTCCCGTCATTTCAGCCAACAAGGGGTCCCGTTCAAAAATTATTGGCGGCGCCCCTGAACAATAAGCGATAAACTACGTATAGTCTTGACTCGAGAATATGCGTCATTTGTATGATTGATTATATTTTAGGTGACACTTTTAGACAACGTTGATGTACTGTACTTAATAGATACTAATAACTAATATTATGCGTTCCTAGTCTACCAGGGGACACAGCCCCAGCTGGGGACGTTTTGCAGGCTTGTATAAGGTTATACACACACACATGTTACGTGGAATGACAGTGGTCCGTTATATTGCGATGGCCCCTCGAACCCGCACCACGCACTTATTCAGGGGTGCATCCCAAAACATAGGGACTGCATTACCTGTCCGAAGAGTTACTAAAAGCTGAACAGTCCCGTGAGCCCATTTGCAACTAGCTCCAATTGGGCGGCGACACTGCAAAACTAATTTGCGCGCTCTAAGCTTTGTAATGAATATGAAGATAGTAGCCGGTCGAACAAAAATATTGGCAAACGTCAACGATTTTCTACCAATATTGGGATGCTGTTTTTATTTTTTCTTTTTTTTTTTTTTTTTTTTTTTAATTTTTTCTTTTCTTGCCGGGAAGGCATCAGAGTCCGGCACTAACCACCGTGATTACACGGTCGGCACTGGAAAAATCCGGCCTGAATAAAGATTGTTTCACTGCGTCACGATATCGTTGATAAAAATAGTTTATTTTGAAAAAACAGTGCGCTAATAATTTATGTAATTATAGTACCTGTATAATGATAGGGCCTTGATCATACCCTACCTATGCCACTAAGGCAAAGGCCATAACAATTGTTCGTTTGATAGTGCCTTAATTTCCGTTTGGGACCCTCTCAGCGCCAAAGGGCCCCAGAATCAANGAATATATCGTATACTAAAACTTTCATACTAAAACTTTTTAAAACATTTTAAAATGTTTTAAAACATTTCGCGCAAAATAAACCATCGTGAAAACGGCTATTATTACTTGATGTTGACCCTGGGAGAGGGGGGGGGGCTGTCAGACAAAAAAATCGCATTCTATCTGGTGTGTGTAAATTGGTTTGCTCAGGTGGTGAAGGGGCGTCGCCCCAGTACCTCCTTGGCTATGTCCCTGTTGCATTTGACTCACATTTGTTTGAGTCGATCAAGTCTGAACTCACAACGAAGAACTGACCTCAATTCTTAACTCAAGTGCTTTTTCCAAACAAATTGAATCGACTCGACTCTTGACTCAAGTGCCGCTTTTACAAATTGAGTCGACTCAACTCATGACTCATCCTAAAATATCTGACTCATGAGTCAACTCATGACTCAACTCTGAGTCATTTACAAGTCTGGACATAGCTTCTGACACTTTTATTCCACCGCAAACTACGAAGGAAGTATGCGACGCACAACCACATTCAAAATGACCTCCCCCAATACATGAGCCTGGAGCCACCTCTGCCAGACCGATTTTTTCAAAATTTTGACACAACACGCGTCATTCAATTTTAGGAAAAGTCCAAAAATTTCAAAACGCTAGGTGTAAGGGTTTAGAAGCGGCAGGCGAAAAACTACCGAGGAGGATAGAATCTGCCCTCCGCTAGGGAAAAGGGTTAATGGGTGCCAAATATGAAATCAGGGTCACGAAATGTCCTCAAAACTACCAAATTATAAAAGGTCATCTTAGTTCAGTGACCTCAGTTGACCTGTCGAAGCGCATGACCCCAGTACAAAATATAAACAATAGAACATGCGCAGTTCCTGAGTGTTTGGTTGTTCAGGAGCATATGCAAAGGTATTTCTAGGTGACAGTTGTGACTTCTGCAGAGATTGAGATCTCGTTTGACCTTTTCAGAGTTCAACTGGGGTCACTGACCCCCAATGACCTCAGACGTATTTTTTGTCTTCTGTCCGTTTCTAGGGCAGTTTGTGACGCTGATTTCAAATCTGGGATCCATTTTACATAACTATATTTTCCACTGGGGTCATTCGTTTTCAAGGTCAACCGAGGTCAATGACCCCAGATGACCTGACATGACTTTTTTTATTTGTCAGTTTTTAGGTCATTTTGATAAACTGATTTCAAATGTGGCGTCAATTTAGGACTATAAGGTGTTCCTTTACGATTTTAGCTCGATAAGTATGCATTTTTACCCATTTACGATTTGACGATATTTGGGTCTTTGACATGACCTCAGAGGTCACCTAATGACCCAGGACCTAAAAATATATGTCAATGGCTTCCTCGCGTCACAAGCAACACGCTCGTTTTTTAATCGAAGCTCTAGCTCAATTACGGGCCAAACCCCAAAGGTGTAGGGGGAGGGGGCAGGTCGTTCGATTTTCCCTACATGGTCACGCAGTGATCTTGCCCTACACGGGCGAGGGTTAAATGAGTTCAGATGGTGAAATGATTATCACTATTGAATTATACGTATAAAACAGTCCATCAACCATGTCTCGCATGACTTTCAAAAAATATTTGCGGATAGTGACCTTATGCTACCTTGACAAACCCTGACCTTGAAACTTGTCCAAAATCTCATTTTAGCTTATGCGGGATGTGTATCATACCTTTGGGAGAACTTTGGGTGACCATGGTTGCAATCAAAGACTGGATGGAAAGTATGGTCCATAAACTGAAATGTCTCAATTTTTTACTTTGACCCGACCTTGACCTAACATGTTACCTCAATTCCGAAATTTTGAGTAAGACTTAGATGCGTCTCAATGAGAGCTTTTGAAAACCTTGCTGCGCGTCTCGCTGCGATCATTGGTTCCGGAGATAACGAGGGGCAATATTTGTCCCCCGGCCAATGGAATTTGGCCGAGACCCTGGTCAAGCGCGGGCTAAATTCATGATCAGAGTGATCTTTAAGATCATAAATCGAAATCACTTCATATAGCCATTGATTCCGATTCCAATTCCATCATTTTCTAAAGATGATTGATTCCACTTGATTCCAATTCCATCCTGATGCCAACGAAATCGAGACCGATTCCGATTGCAGTACAAACGGAATCGTTTCCGGAATCGGATTCAATTCCACCGGAATCAAGCACAAGTCTGCTTCACGCAGCTGCGTGAAGTGGATGCGGGTGCCTATTCATTACTCAAATACATTGAATGGAAGTTGCATTGCAACAAATTCACGATGTGCGACGTTACGGAAATACAAATCGTCTGCGGAAATTTACCTATGTATTTGAATAGGCGCTGGCAGGCACTCGCATACGTTTTCTGCGTGACTGCGTCTGTGTAGAGACAGCCATTCAGCCATTGCATCAGGGCTGCGGAGTCGGTCGGTTGTCAGGTGACTCCGACTCCGACTCCGACTCCGACTCCGACCTCCAACCCAAGCCCGCTAATAGCTGAATCTAGGCCATCCCAAATTCACTTATATCTTGAACTCGTTGTAGATATCGTCCGCCAAATCGTATATACGCAATGGTCTTATAATTTTCAATCACCCTTTTTCCAGACAAATAAGTAGGTTATTTGGGAGTAAGAGCATTTTATGATGTCTTTGCAAATTCCATTTTTATGCGGAAAAAAATGACGATAACATGTATGCAAATGAAGTATGAATTTAAGTTTTCACGGATTTGTTTAAAGGCCATTCTTTTTTGTAGAGGAAATCGACGGGCAGATACATCCGCAACAAAGCAGAACGCAATATAATTTCATCAACTCGAATTGCCGTAGCAAGCATTCTCGGAAAAAGCCCGCGCAGCTTGCTGAGGACGGCGACGTAAGGTACTTTCCCCAGGTAACAGAATACGTTGTAAAAAACGTTGTGAGAAATCAAGTTGGATTTTTTACGTTGTTAACACAGTTGCGAACAACGTCGTGAATGTTGTGAAGAAAAGTTGCGTAAAACGTCGCTGTTAAACGTTACGCAACGTTGTATTCGTTACGATGTCAACAACTTTGTTCATAGTAACTTTGAAGAACAGCTCGGCAATGTGGTATCATTTATCTAATTGAGCATATTCACAATCTACTAAGAATTAATGAATGCAACCACGTAGTCACGATAGCTATGCTTGTCAAAAGTAAGTTGCAAGCAAACGCCTGTTTCACAACGTTTGTTGCGAGCTGTCACAAGGAAACGTTTTGACAACAGTCCTGGGAGTCTACAAAATTACACTATCACAACGTTGTGTAGCTGTGTTGCAACCATGTCACAACGTAGCGACAACGTAAAATTGTTAGCTGGGTTGCCAAGTACCGGTCGGTAAAAGTGTGGAACGCTTAAAGGTGAAATAATTACCCTTTTTTCGTTAGCAACAATTTCTTAGGCTTCCGAGGTGGTATAACAATGATTTAATTTCTATTTAAGAATAAAATAAAATAATTTCCTTACTCTAGGTTGTACTTTTTTTTACAAATTCAAAACACGTACATATACTTAATTTGAAACTCATGACCAGTGTTTTCCCATCACTATTTGGAGAGCGCCATATCTTGCGCCGGTGTTTCAATTTTTTCAACTCTGGACAATGTCCTTTAAACAAATTGCTGACACTAAATTAAGATCGAGTGGGTCGTTGTCAATATGCAGTCGATGATTTCTGATGTAATTTTCCCGTTGTTGTAATTGTTTGTTATTTTTGTTGGGAAAATGAACTAATCTTTCATGTTACATAAGGCTTAGTGTTATATACAACAGAAACCAAAAACTATCAAAATTCATAAATGTTCATATTTTTTTATTGAGGTCGCAACCAAATAAAAAGACCCGCCATGAAAGCGCAATCGTTTAACTCTAATTTGGTTACTGTTCTTGCAATGGTTATTAGATATAGGAGATCTACGGACATATTATCAACAGAAGTAGAGCACAAAATACATTTCCCAATTAATTTCATTAAAAAATGCCCGCAATTTTGATAAGGACAAAGTATTTGCAAGCACCTTGCAAGTACCTCGTGTAAAGGTGGACGCTTTATTAACTTTAAAAATTGCAATACTCTTTCGAAAGGGAAGTTTGTTAAGCAAAATGTGGACGATTTACAATATGATTTTGGTCTCGTCTGTCGATTTCAAGTGATAATCTCCAATTTTGTGGGAAAATGTGAAAGTATTTCCCTTGAACAAACCTTTTACTTGAAATAGTACAATATAGTGTGGATATTGTTGTCGACTTCAAGTAATAATTTCATTTTTGTGGGAATAGGTTAATATATATCTTAACAAAAGGAGGGGGATTACTTAACTCGCTTTGACAAGCTTAAAATTGCTTGTAAAGCCGGAAATTGGTATTTAACACGGATCTATCGATTTCTTATGATCGGTAGCAAAATTCCTTTGAGTGGCATTTTTGACCTGCGAACCGAGACATTCCCTGAGTATAGGAGTTTGTCTCTATTACGTCCATCGGTAATACTGAATAGACACATTATAGTCAAATTCATGGATGGGAAAATAAACTTAGTGAAAAATCCAAGACTTCAAAATTAAAATGTTAAGGTCATCGGCCATTGGTGATCCATTAAAAATACTTCTGAAAAAGTAACGATGGCCCATCACGTGCCAACACCTGCCAGCCGGAGTCGGAGTCGGTCAAAATTTTACCGACTCCGACTCCGACTTCGACTCCAGCCAAAATTACCGACTCCGACCGACTCCGACTCCGACTCCGACTCCGACTCCGACTCCGACTCCGCAGCCCTGCATTGCATTGCCTGGCCCACCGATAACGAAACCAACAGTTCGGTTATCGGTAACGGTTATCGGTACTAACAGCCCATGTGCGAGCGTAATGTGTAGGTACATACCGGACACTATTTCCAATGACGTAAACAGTTCGAAATGTGGGTGTTGATTACCCGTATCGGATAGGTAACGACCACTGACCACATTCGGAGTGTTCAGCATTCTGGGTCCACATGCAGCTGCGATAGAACTCTGATTCCACGGCGGCTATTGCTATGATCATTAGTAGAGATTGGTTTGGCCAGTGAATGCAGTTTACGGCAATGGCGGTGCTACATAGAGACAGGGGTGACCCCCCACTCTGAAAAAATGGGGTGCTGCCCCCCGCTAGAACTGCGACCCAAATCTTATATTTAGGCTAATATTCTACATTATTTTCAAAATATTTTTGTCGTCACTCAAAACGATGCGGGCATAATTTTTGGAACGACACAAATTGGATATCTGTGGTTTAGCTTTGTAGAACAGAAAGATCAAAGAATGTAATATCCCGGGTGTGCTGAGTCAGATCGAGGGGGAGAAAAGTGGCCATGCCCCTCCCCCAAAGGTCTTGAAACTATAATTTGCCCCCCAAATAAAAACGGTACGATACGTGTCCGGCCTCTGCAAGTTTATCGTAAAAGATACCTTTGCAGCAGTCAAAATCCAGCTATTCATAGTAAAAAAACGGGAAAATTTCGCACTGCTTTGCGGCATGACCTCGAGTGGTGCTTAAAAAAACATTGATGGGGCAAAATATTACATGCGTGGTTTCTTTCCATAGTTAAGTGAAAAACGGTCATTTTAACGCCAGGCCACGTTCGAATCTGTCAAAAGTTAATGGGGCAAAGCGGATTTTTTTTTCTCTCAGTTTGTTTTACTCGATGGCTGGTATATTTTTTCCAAACCGTATACGAATACAAATACATAATCAACCAAAAACAAATTACATTACACGTACACACATGAACCATAGAAAGCGGAATGTTGTTGGGGCAGTGGCCTCACTATTTGAATAGGAAACTACTTCCGTGGGCATGACACAAGTTTCGCAATTCAAAAATTTAGAAAATGGGAAAATGAATTGCCTTAACCCTAGCACCGACGGGGGGCGGATATCCCCCCCCCCCCACACACACACAGGTTTTTCCGGACTAACGGAAAAACAGCGGCGCGTAGCGCCGCCAAATTTTGCATAGCTGTTTGGGCATCAATTCCGCACACTTTCTAAAAAAAATGACTTCCTAACTTTTCCAAGGTCACGTTTGGTTCAGGTCACATTAAATGACCTGACCTCAAGTCCACGTTTTTGTAAGTTTGACATCTAGCCCAAGCCACAGTGGTGATCTAACAGTTGAAATCACATCGTGGTGTAATGAGGCCTTTGATATCTACAGTTTCACATATCTTGATTTTTATATCGGTGACCTTTGAGTCATGTCAATGTTTTTAAACCTCCATTATAAGGTCTATGGGAGAAAATTTGAAAATGCGCACACATCAGACACAAAAACCTGGCTAAATGTGGTCAGTTTTCATCCTAATCACTTTTTGCTGAAGGCAAAGTATAAGAATGCAGCTGTATTTTTCTTCGTGACTCGAGTTAGATCAATCCAATGTTCGCCAACAGGTCATATGGTTTTTGTAACCAATAACTCATGTTTCTACTGTTAAAGATAGAGTACTGTGGTTTTCAACCATTATGTTTCTCTTGTCAAACGCCTCCATCGATAGACATAAAATTTGAACTTGACCTTGACATGACCTCAGTCAGGTCCAAGGTCATTTGTTTAAGTTTGACCTAGCTAGATCAAACGATAATGGTTCGATGCATCCGTGATGTGAGAAACACGATGGTGGCAAAAATGACTGCTCTACTTTTAAAATTAAGAAGTTATTAACAAAAAAACTTGTTCAGTAAAAATTAAGAATTTTTGACCTTTGCTGACCTCTGGTCTCTGGAGCGCCTAAACATTTAACCGATCTCAAATCTGATGACATGTTAGCAAAAGAGTGTTTCAAGAGAAATGCGTGCTTTTTTCGGATTGCTCCTAGCTATGTTTAGTTTAGCTGGAGCTAGCCGGATTATGTGAAGCAGTGGCTCAATTTATTCGAAATATGGGAAAATTTGAATTTTACCTCGGTGACCTCAATATAGTCAATATAACTGATAAAAAATAGCTAGTATTTTTCGCTAGTACTCCGTCACGGCTACCTCACACCGTTTTTCCGCTTCTCGCTACGTTCGTAGTTTTGGAGATCTCTGGGGGGGGGCGGTTATCCGCCCCCCCGTCGGTTCGAAGTTGGCTCAGACCCCCGTCGGTGCGAGGGTTAAGTGCCTGGCAGAGGTCCTTAACGCAATTGGCCTGGCCCCAGGAGCCAATATTTTGCATCATACCGAAATGTGCAACCAGGTAAGGGGTTACCTGAGGCTTGGCTCCGCTTACGGTCTGGTTTCAATATAACAATGTCATTTTCCACGACTTTAAATAACAAATTTCACGCCGCTTCGCCTCGTCACATCGGTGACCACCGTCATAACGAATCCATCGTGATCCTTTTTGGTTCGTCGTAGCGATGAATTTAGCTAATAACATTTTAAGCTTTTTGTCTTTTACAAGTTTCACCTTATCCTCTACACTGCCTATATTTCTGGGGTTTATAAAAAAGCCGCACAAATTTCGCGCCGCTTCGAGGCTCTAAATAATATGTAGTTATACTTTAACAGGAAAATCCACATTACAAATGCTGAAAGGGTTTAAATACATGCAGGAAATGGGGGTACATCTTTTTCGTCATTGCAGCTGACTCCCTACTAAAAAAATGATCGGCGTCGCTCCTGCGTACAGTCGAGGGCTGATCCAGGGGGGGGGTAAGGGGGCCATGGCCCCCCTCAAACCACGCCAATCGCCGCAAATTTGACACCATTTAGCCTGAGTCTGTCGTAAAACTACAACTTTTTAACTAGAGAATAAGTTGTTTAAAATAGTTATTGATACATAGAGCAAGCGAAATCCGATGAAGTTTTCAGAATTATAGATGCGATAATTTTTTTGGGATTTCTGCCCCCACGCCGCAAAAAAACTGTCAAAATCACACTTTCTGGATCCGCCTATGCGTACAGTTGCAGACGATGTGCTTCCTTCCTCCCCCGGTCAACAATTTTATCGCTGACGGCTGATGGGCTGCTACACTTCGCTCAACAACTTTTTTGATTTTGCAACTGGATTTGCCCCCCCCCCCCAAAAAAAAATGATCCGCGCCTCCGAGTATGCCCTTTATTCTGCTGACTTTCTTTTGTTTTTATTTGGAAGCATTTGAAACGTGTGTAAAGACAGCGAAGCATTCACTTTCACATTCAGCTACAGATTCGCGGACCCCTTAGGATCATTAACAACTCTACATAAAGAACAGAACACGTAGATCAACATGGTGAAATTCGCTTCACCCTAAATATGATAATTTGGCCTCAAGTACATGTAATAGTTTGGCCTCAAGACGCCAAAAAGAGTTCGCCAGCGACAAATTCTAGATTTGGCGAAACCTTCGATTAAATGAAAATTTGTGCCCAATATAGTTTAGGTGGTAGATTAACATGGGAAAAATGTTTTAATCCTGCATATATTAGCGCGTTTTCGACGATGGATTATTTTGTTGGCGAAATGTTTTAAAACATACTTTTAATCAACGATAACAAACAAGAAATGTTTTTGAAATGGTTTTTAGTATGAAAGTTTTAGTATACTATTCCTTCCTTAACTGCACAACTTTTGAAAGCGATTTTTGTCTTGAATGGTCTCTCAGAATTTCGTATATGTTGTAAGAATATATATGTTACAAAATTGCAGTTGGTGGTAATTACAAGATAATTATGTATAGGTTAGCTGTGATGTACTGCACCTACTGACACTTAACTGAAAGCATCTTGGAAACCACTCGAATTCGGTCTCGGGCACGCTATTGGTCGCTCAACAAAGCGAACTACCTCTTTTTGACTTATATGGATCGCCTCCCAGCGAATCGTTTCTAGCAGCATTATGCGCAGCGAACGGCAGACCTGTGATCCATGACGCTGCCAGATTGAGTAACTAATATTGTGGTATGCTTAGCTGAACGAATGGACACTAGACGCATATGTTCTTTAGAAACGGACAATTTTGTATCGTAATCTTGTATTGAGCTCATTTCATGTTTTCATAACTCTTGAATAATGATAATATATCGCCTAAATCAGAAACTTATTTTTCTTGGAATATATCGTATACTAAAACTTTCATACTAAAACATTTCAAAACATCTTAAGATGTTTTAGAACATTTCGCGCAAAATAATCCATCGTGAAAACGGCTATTAGTTTGGTATCTAGACGCCAATAGAGTTCACCAGCGACAGATTCGAGCTTTGGCGAAACCCTTATATTTCCATGAAAATCGGTGATCATATAGAGTTTCATGTGTAGGATGGTGATATCCGTTTCACCCTGCATGTGATTGTTTGTCATCTGACCGCCAAAAAGAGTTCGCCAGCGATATATTCGAGATTTGGTAGATCCTTTAGATTTCCATGAAAGTCGGTGTATAAAATGGAGTTTTAGGTGTTTAACCTGCTGAAATCAAATTCACTCTACATTTGAGAGTTTGGCGTTTATCTACCAATAGAGTTCGCCAGCGACATATAGACTGGAAAATATGGACTTATGAGTCCGGCTCTCCCACTCAAAAATTCGTGTTGACGCCCCTGCCGCCGTGACACTGAGGCGGCATTGCCATCCCTAAACTTTTGGCCACCATCGCAATTTTACTTGTGCTGTTTTGCCAAAATTGTGGATTCTGACCGTAGAGAAAGTATGGAACTGTTCCCTTTATCGACCAATGCAAATTTAAAGGGACTGTCCCACCACATAAGATTTGAGTTGAGATAGCCATTTTGCGTGCTTGGCATTGAAATTATGTATGGTATAAGTTAAAACCACTGAGGTTCGAATCACAGAGAAATTGAGTTTGAAATTTTTGCAATCTGCAACATCGCCAGCCCCCATGTATTTGAATGGTGGCCGTGAGCCGATGTCGTAGTCTCTCTTTGAATGTTGATTACTGTCCGACTTGTTTTACCTTTGGACATACATTAGCCATTCACTAGTCCTACTTATAACAGCGTGATAGGTTTTCTTTTTTCCCAAAAATCCTTTCATATGATGTCATCGAGCCAAATAATTAAAACGGATTTTTTTATGAAAATTGGCACTGTTAGTGAGAAACAAAAGTCATAAACGTGTTCAGCAGCATTCACTTCATATTTTGCTCCACAAACGACGTACATTTGACACATTTTTTTAAGGTGGGACAGTCCCTTTAAGCCACGTTAGTCTATATTGCTGTTCAAAATATACTATCTAGTCAGGACCATGAAATTTGCAAATTTGACCTAAACTTTCGCTCTGTATCGGGTAATCTAACTTGACTTATCTTACCGAGATCATGTCAATGCAACAGCTTTGCCGGCGCCGCTGGGCGGGGCAGGACAGGGCGGCGGTAACGGACAGAACAGGACGGGACGGGACGGGACGGGACGGGACCGGACCGGACCGGACCGGACCGGACCGGACCGGACCGGACCGGACCGGACCGGACCGGACCGGACGTGTCGTATATCCCCGAAAACAACCTGACCTCAAACCAGGTCATGATCAGCGCAATATTAATTTTTGCATCAAGCGATGAGTCTTATCGATATTATGACAAAGATGAAAATCCCATTGCCCTAACTTGGCTTGGTACAGAGTTATTGAACACAAAACCACACGTAACCTGGAGGGTAACCGCATACCTGAACTCGCCCGGGTGGCTCAGTCGTTAGAGCATTGAGCTCGAAACCCATGGGTTCCACGGCGGAACTCCAACCGTTGGAGTCTTTGCCAGTGGCCAGACTCCAACCGTTGGAGTCCGGCTACAGGCTACTGGCGTCAGGCTACTGGCAAAGTCATTAATTCATTCATTCAAAGTCATTCATTTCCCCGCTTGGGTCGGTGTGCGAGACCCTGATTACCTTCAGTTGACGACAGTCGCGTAGTCATAGAGCCCATAAGTCATAAAGCCCATAAGTAAGTCATAAAGCCCCAATACCCGGCAAGAGCCATCTGTGACTAATGTACGGTCCACTTAGGATTCATCGGCCCTCTGGTCTTTCAGAGCGGGCCCTGGTGGCCTCCTCTGAAGTGCTCAAAGCTTTCTAAAGACCACTTTGCGTGGTCTCCAGACTCTTAGAGAGACCATGATCCCGTCTCTGCGTCGTGACCGACACCAATCCTCAGGGCCCTCCTCAGTCCTCAGATCCTCAGGGCCCTTCTCAGCTGTTTCGAGGGGAGCGGGCATGTGCCCCCTGTGCCGCCTGGATCCACCCCTGTGCTTTATGTCAAATGTTTCTCCCTAAAATGACGTGTGTAACATCTGACCTGGACACGTTGAATGTGCGAGGCGTCGGTAGCTGCGAGGTTCAGAGCTGATGTCGACCTCCGAAGGCGGAGCAGCCTCCTCCGTTTCACTTGATACATCCCTGTACAGGTCACAGATGCCGCTGTCGCGGTACGTGAAGCCGCCGCAGAACCACAGCTCCATCGCGGTGCACTTGGCCGAGCAGGTGACACGGGAGGCGGCCGAGCCGGTGGCGTCCGGGGTGTTGGTGAACGTGCCACTCACGCGTTTGTACTTCACCGGGGTGGCTGCCAGCGCGGCGGCCACTCCGACCGCCAGCAGGAGGCACGGGGCGAAGAGGGGAGCCGACATGACCTCAGGCCAGGTCAGATCTCAGGTCAAACCCTAGGTCAGATCAGACCTCTGGCCAAGTCAGACCTCAGGTCAGGTCAGACCTCAGTTTAGCTCAGATATCAAGTCAGATGAGACCTCAGACCAGGTCAGACCTCAGACCAGGTCAGACCTCAGTTTAGCTCAGATCTCAGGTCAGGTGACCTCAGTTTAGCTCAGATCTCAGGTCAGGTGAGACCTCAGGCCAGGTCAGACCTCAGGTCAGGTCAGACCTCATGTCAGGTCACACCTCAGGTCAGTTTATACCTCAGTTTAGCTCAGACTTCAGATCAGGTGAGACCCCCGCTCAGGCCTCAGATGAGGTCAGACTTCAGATCAGATCTCACGTCAGGTCAGACCGATCAGGTCCGCTCGTGACGTTGGTGTGCGCTCTGTGACCTGTGGTGTGACGCTCTAATGACGCCGGTGTACGTGACGCGGTGTGACGCCGGTGTGACACTCTGTGACGCTGGTGTGACGCTCTGTGACGCCGGTGTGACGCCGGTGTGACGTGACGCTCTGTGACGCCGCTGTGACGCCGGTGTGACGTGACGCCGGTGTGACGCTCTGTGACGCCGGTGTGTGACCGCACTGCCCCGGCGTCTCACCAGAAGTGACCATGTGTTCGTCGGGGTTTATTTCGCCACCAACTCGCGACGCCTGGCAGCCGACCGTCATGAATATGCGCACAGACTGGCCGGTCGATAGGGCAGTACAGAGCGGCTCCTTATCTATCCAGGCCAGCACTAAATTGACGTGGCTCCACTGCAGTCTTTTCCACATAGTTCCAGCGTTACTTTAATCATACTATTTCGAGCTAACTACTTACATGACATGAGCCGGCAGATACTATCACATACTTGACTTTAATCCCGCCGGAAATGACCGGTTGGTTGTGGCGGAGTTTCAAAAGTAGGGAAATTGATGGGTTTCTAGAGGTCCGCATCTGAACCCTCGCACCGACGTCTGAGTCAACTTCGAACCGACGGGGGGGGGCGGATAACCGCCCCCCAGAGATCTCTAAAACTACGCAACGTAGCGAGAAGCGGAAAACGGCGTGAGGTAGGCCGTGTACGAGAACTAGCGAAAAATACTATAGCTTATTTTTTTTGATCAGTCAATTATTGAGGTCACAAGAGGTAAAAAAGGTCAATTTTCCCATATTTCGATAAATTGAGCACTGCTTCAGCATAATCCGGGTAGTCACGTAACTAACATAGCTAGAGCAATTCCAAAAAAAGCATGCAATGAATCTTGAACAACTTTTCGCCCAGTATGCCCTCAGATTTGAGAATGGTTCAATAGTTTAAGGCCAAGAGGTCAGCGAAGGTCAAAATGCTAATTTTACTAAAAACTTTTTTTGTTAATAATCTTTTTAAGGTTTTAAGGTAGAGCGGTCATTTTGCCGCATCGTGTTTCTCACATCACGGCGCATTGAACCATATATCGTAATGACTACTAAGCCAAACTAAAAAAATGACCTGACCTGACTGACGGTATTCGTCAAGGTCCAAGTAAAATTTGATGTCATCGATGAGGTTGACAAGAGAAACAGAATGGTGTAAACCAACATACTCTATCCTCCTTACGTAGAACATGAGTTATTGTACAAAACCACATGACCTTTTGGCACATTGGATTTGACCTTAACGAGGTCACGGAAGAAAATACAATATGCATTATTCTTGCTCGCTTCAGATAGTGATAAGGATAAACTGACCACATTTAGCCAGGTTTTGATCGATTGGTGCGCATTTCAATTTTCTCTGCTAGACTTATAAAGGGAGGTCTCAAAAATTGACATGAACGCTCAGGTACATATATAAAAATCCGAGATATACAAACTGTAGATATCCAAGGCCTTATCACGCTGTGAGTTTTAAACTGTTTGTTCACTACTGGTGGCTTCGGGCAAGATTCAAACTTAACAAAAACGTGACTTGAGGTAGGTATTTAATGTAACACTGACAACGTGGCCTTGAAAGCTAGGAAGTAAAAAAACTGAGAAAGTGTGCGAATTGATGCCCAAACAGCTATGGGCAAAATTTGGCGCGCCGCCGTTTTTTTCCGCTAGTCTGGAAAACCTGTGGGGGGGGGCGGATATCCGCCCGCCGTCGGTGCGAGGGTTAAAAGCTTACGTTTAATCGCCATTGGCCATGCACTGCTCCACATTATCAACCTATGTATCACCACCTCCGACATTCCCGACCTCTGGAAGCACTCACTTGTCCACCCGATTTATAAGTCGGCGATCCCTCAGACCCATCGAACTTCCGTTCCAACTCTATACTTCCTGTTATTTCTAAGATAGTGGAGGGGACGGTTCAACGCCAGCTCTTCTACTACCTTTCCGCCAACCACCTTCTCTCCCCCACCCAGCACGGGTTTCGTCCGCGGCATTCTACAAAGACGGCTTTCACTTGCATCACTGATGAAATATTTTCGGCTTTTGACACCGGCTAAATCTCACTTCTTTGTCTCATAGATTTGAGCAAATGTTTTGATGTCATTAACCACGAAAAACTTATAAACAAGCTCCAGACTCTCGGCATAAGTACATATTGGTTTCAAAATTACTTAAATGGTCATACTCAGAGTGTTAGCTACCAGTGGCTGCGGATTCAAATTTCGGGAGGGGTGCAAAGTCGCCATGGGGGCCCTCCCTGCAAATGGGGGCCCTCCCCAGCAAGGGCGGATCCGACCGACCGTTTGGGGGAAACCGTTTTTAGCGGACCTTACCTACCCCTAATATCGAATTTCTTCCCGGATGTCGTCCACTTTATTTTGCATCCAGACGACTTCCAATTATTTCTTTATTTTGACTTTTTTTAGTGTTTCGACTTTTTTGGATAACGAAAAAGGAAAGAAGTCAGCTTGCAGCTCGTATTGTTCCGACATTGCCTTACAGTATACACTAAGCAAAACTATTTCAATTGTCAGCTGTACCCAGGGGCGTCGCTGATAATATTTGAGTGGGGAATGGGCTGAAGTGACGAAAAAATGTACCAATTTTTTCCACGTGTATGTAAAGCCTTTGCAGCATTTTGTAATGTTAATGTTTTGGTAGCCGCCGCGAGCGGCGCGAAATTTTGTAATGGTGTTTGCCTGATAAAACCCAGAAACATAGGTGGTTGGCCTTGTAGAGAATAAAAAGCTAAACATGCTATTCATCCTTTCACCGTTACAACGAACCGAAGACGATGGCGATGGCTTCGTTATGAGTTATGACGATGGCGACTGATGTAACGCCGCAAAGTGTGTAAAATTTTAATCTTAGGTCGTGGAAAACGAAATTTTAATATTGGAACCAGACTCAGATCAAAACTTTTCCTGATTTCGCATCTCGCTTTGATGAAAAATATTGAAATTAAGGTAGTTTTTAATAAATATATTCTTCGGAGAGTAAATAACGATGACCGGTGGCCGAAAGCGCTCAATAGTAGGTACAGATATGATAATAATAACTGCATACATATGTACCGAATTGTAACAAACAAGGTTGGAAAAAGTGCAAATGGTTTGAAAACAGCAAGCGGCAGAACGGCTTTTCCTCACATAAAATGGTCCCTGCGGAGCTGGAGGAGCCTGCAGGACGAAATGGCTTGGTGAGATGGTCCTGGCCTGGCCCCACTATCAGCTCTTGGTCAAGCAGCTTGGACACCGCTGAAGCAGCTTCCGGATGCCGATGTCCGCGTCTTTGCGTCGCGTCACCTTTTTCGAAAATCGACAGACCTTAGCTTAACATGTATAGCCCACTTAAAAGTTAATAGTGTATAAAGGGAATGGGCCCTGGGGTAGTGGGCTCTGGAAATAGGTACCGCCAGGGAGAGACTGCCAGACACTGAATTAATTCATTTTTCCAATTAATAGTTACTAATAACTAATATTATGCGTTCCTAGTCTACCAGGGGACACAGCCCCAGCTGGGACGTTTTACAGGCTTGTATAAGGTATACGACATGCACACACATGTTAGGTACGTGCATGACAGTGGTCCGTTATATTTTCGATGCCCCTCGGATCCTCGGCACCACGCACTTATTCAGGGGTGCATCCCAAAACATAGGGACTGCATTACCTGTCCGAAGGGTTACTAAAGGCTGAACGGTCCCGTGAGCCCATTTGCAACGAGCTCCAATTGGGCGGCGACACTGCAAAACTAATTTGCGCGCGCTCCTAAGCTTTGAAATGCAATATAGATAGAAGCCGGTCGACACAAAAATATTGGCAAACGTCAACGATTTTCTACCAATATATTGGGATGCTGTGCCGGGAAGGCATCAGAGGTTCCGGCACTAACCACCGTGATAGTATGACACGGTCGGCACTGGAAAAATCCGGCCTGAATAAAGGTTGTTTCACTGCCTCACGATATCGTTGATAAAAATAGTTTATCTTGAAAAACAGTGCGCTAATAATTTATGTAATTATAGGTACCCTGTATATGTATAGGGCCTTGATCATACCTACCTATGCATTAAAGCAAAGGCCCATAACAATTGTTAGTTGATAGGACCCTTCAATTTCCGTTTGGGACCCCTCTCAGCACCAAGGGCCCGCAGAAATCAAATCGCGANCATGTGATTGCAGCCGGGCATAGGGGGCCCGGCAAAATCTCCCGGGTGCAGGAGCACCATTTACACCCCCCTGGCTACGCCTCTGCCTAGTGCACTAAGCAAAGGCCCATAACAATTGTTCGTTTATAGGGCCCTTTATTTCGGTTTGGGACCCCTCTCAGCGCCAAAGGGCCCCAGAATCAAATCGCGACCCCCTTGGCCAAAGCCTGATTACGCATTTCAGCGGATCCAAAGTCCTCTCACACAATACAAGGACCCTTGTATTGTGCCTGTCAGAGAGCCCTATGTGTGAGGAGGAAGAACCCTTGCGAGGCCTCTCAGGTCCTGGCTGAAGACTGAAAATGGGCTTCAAATTCTAAGAAGGATGTACCAATCCCGACCAAGGAACTTAATCAATTCGAATTATTGAGGTATCGGCAATTAGTTGAATGTTTATGGGGAACTGGGCCCCCTGTGACGGGGCCCCCGACCGAATGCACCTGTCTCGAAAAATGCTGGCTTACGCCCCTGGGGCCCTCCTGTCTAGTACTGGGGTTTCTGTCTAGTACTGGGGCTTATGCTAGTACTGGGGCTTCTTGGTCTAGTAACTGGGGGCCTTCTGTATAATATGGGGCCTCCTGTATAATATAAGGGGCCTCCTGTCTGGTACTGTGAGGGCTCCCGTCTAGTATGGGGGCCTCCTGTCTAGTACTGGGGGCCTCCTGTCTAGTATGGGGGCCTCCTGTTTAGTACGGGCCCCTGTTAGTACTGGGGGCCCTAAGTGGCCCTCAAGCAGGCCTTTGCTATGTAGGAAATTTGACCAGGGACACTTTTTTTTTTTTTGAACAGTTGTGCAGGTGGGGCACCTTTTTGTGGATTAACGCCTCCGTGAATTATGGGGGTTCAAAAAGATATGTTTGCCCCCCTGGGCCGTCAGCCAGGAGGATAGCTGACCCCCCTGTCCCCCCGGTGGCGCCCGCCGCTGCTTTCCAACAATCATAGTTTCCGTTCGCAGATACTCCCCGGTGCGGTACCGCCGGAGCTCCATTCGACCCGGTTTGACTGTTTTGCGGTCTGCACACTTTTGTTTGTCAGGTAATTCCTTCTTGCATAGTTTCCGTTCGAGATACTCCCCGGTGCGGTACCGCCGGAGCTCCATTCGACCCGGTTTGACTGTTTTGCGGTCTGCACATCTTTTGTTTGTCAGATAATTCCTTCTTGGATAATTTGTCCGAAGCAATAATTTTGTCATCATTCTTCGCTTAAAGCCCCATTGCATCCATTGAAACTATTAAAAATATCCAGGAGCGTCTAATCTGCTTTAATTTAGGACTTATTTTAAGCGAATTTAACAAGGGGGCCTATGGCGTTCGGACGCTTCTGCCTCGGTAGAGATGGCGCTAGTGTCGCCCGGCGGGAACGGGCAGCGAGCGGCCGGCCGTACGGCAGTCGGCAGTCTAGTTATTTATAGGTCAATGATTTTTGTTGTGTTTAGAGATAGGATTTTACCGTGACCTCGTGGCTTTTCCAGGGGGCCTTGTGGCGGGAATTCGTGGTCAGGACAGGTCAGGTCGGGTCATGTATTAGTGGTTGAGAGTAGAGTTGGGTCGGTGATGCAGAGGCGTGCGCACGAGTCACTGGGGCCTTTGTGCGGTGGCCAGTGGCGGATCCAGAGGGGGGGCATGGGGCCATGCCCCCCCTTGGACCACGAACTTGAGGGGCACTCTGGCCGCCTGAGGGGGCACTCTTGTCGCCTGAGGGGGCACTCTTGTCGCCTGAGGGGGCACTCTAGCTGCCTGAGGGGCACTCTGGTCGCCTGAGGGACACTCTAGCCGCCTGAGGGGGCACTCTGGCAGGCTGAGGGGGGCACTCTGCTGACCTGAGGGCTCCTTTACATTTTTCAAATTAAAAAAAAAAAATGCTGAAATAGGGGCACCCTCAAAATATAGTGGACCGAATCCGTCGAGCTTTCAGATTTGGGTATAGGTAGGGGCACCACTACAATTGATGGCCCCCTCCTTGAATATTTTCTGGATCCGCCACTGGCGGTGGCTGCGTGTAGCACTGAGCCCAAGTTTGGCTGGTGGTCAGTTGGTGTTTTGGGTCCTGTCCTGACCAGCCAGGGCTTTAGTTCGAGTTGGAGCAAGGAGTTGGAGTGAGCCTCCTTGCCTCCTTGAGCAACCGCAGTCCACAGGTGTCGGGACTTGTCGGGCAGAGTTTTGGGCTCAAGTGAGTGGTTGAGTCCACAGCCTTCTGTACTTGTTGGTTGCTGGTGATGATGATTGTTTTCTTGTTTTTTTTATTTGTTCTGTGAGTGTTATCTATTTTTTTGAAAGATGTGAATATAGGGTGATGAATGTGTTCTTCAGCTAGTTTTTGCTGACAATATATCATATATATATATATATATATATATATATATATATATATATATATATATAACAATAAAAGGGTGTAGTTTTCTACTAAGATTAGTAGGCCTCAGCTCCCCTGAATTTGGTTTCAGTCCCCCCCACCGATTTGGACGAGGTGTAGAATGAAATCCGGAGAGAAATATTGATTGTGTGGATTTTGATGGTACTTAGAGCAACTTTTCCTAAGATCAGCCACCTCCCCCCAAAACTTTTCTGGATTAGCTACCCCGTGATGCATTGACTGTGTTCCATATCAATGTAAAGTCAAGGAGCGCATAAGAAGCAAAAATAAGACATGTGGTCTCATTTGACATTAAAGATATACCTGACCTAGGGTCAGGACATTTTTACAAAATAGAGATCTCCACAGAACTTCTCTATTTCTCTATTAGGGTGCCACATGCATCACTTTTTCTATTTTAGAACGGTCCTAGTTAGGATTGGATTGGTAAGTTTTCCTGAAAAATTTCATATTTTGGCAACTTGATTTTTGATGACGTCATTTGTCATTGAAGATATTGACCCAAGGTTAACCCGCGCCCCACTGGGCCTCTGCATTTCCTTCGCCCGACTGGGAGGGGGGTGTTTAAACACCCCCCTCTAACTCGGCTCCCATGGCACGTAGACAAAAAAAAAACACTGTTCGAACCGTTATCAAAACTCATTTCGAAACTATTTATATATTTTTTATCGCTCATGTCAAAACTCAGGTCACCAGAGGTCATTGAAGGTCAAATTGTCTAGTTTTAGGACATCGCTCCAGAAACCCCCAAATATCTCGGAAACTATGCTATCTAGAAATAAACGTTCATAGCCAATCGCTAGCCAATGAAATTTGAAATAGCACCCAGGTCCTCAACATTTACCTCAGGTCTATAGTTTAGGCACTAGAGGTCATTAAAGTTAAAAAAGCTGATTTTGGCAAAAAATACTTTCGCGAATAACTTCTTCCCTAACAAAGATAACGCCATACGGTTTACGCCATCATGTTTGTCTCGTCAAGGCGCTTTAAAATATTAAAATATTTAAAATTGTATCATGTTAGGTCAACTTAAAAAATGACCTCAGGTCAAGGTCAAGTGGTGACTCAAGTAGGTCATGTTACATATCAGTAGATATTGGAACAAAACAATCCGACAAACGCGTTTCGACATAAAGTCTTTGTCAGTATCGGTCAAATTCACACAGATTTCACACAGATATGCCAAGGAACACATCGCAGCAAGGCCCTAGATACTGCAGATGCATCGCAGTTTCAGCAGTTTCGCGCAGCAGTTTCGCCCTAGATGCATCGCAGTTTCATCGTCTTGATTTTTAAATAAAATAATAATGTGACACATTTCATAAGGTACCGCCTTGTACAAATCGTCTAGAAAATAAATAAATACGTGGATGTAAAATATTGATGACATCCTAACAAACCGTTTCCTATTTAATTCCGAATGCTGCCGCTGATTTTGCCCATTTCATAGACCCAACCCTAATATTAATAGTTCGTACATGGCAATATATGCTGCTTCGGTGGCTTTTCTATTTTCTCTATTGTTCTGCAGCAGGCCAAATCCGGCTCCCACCCTCATCTGTGTGAATTTGACCGATTACTGACGAAGACTTTTATGTCGAAACGCGTTGTGGATTTTTGTTTCCTAATATGTTTGAAAACTGGTCTCATCTGCAATATATCAGGTAGATGTGTCTTGACGAGATAAACACACTGATTGTAAGTTGCAGTTCTTATATCTTCATTATGGCCATAGTTGTTTGAAGAAAGGTGTTGGTGACCTCGGATGACCTCAGATGACCCGTAAGGTTACCTGAGCAAAAACCTGCACTTGGATCATAATAATATTCATATGATACATCATCCAGAAGGAAGTGGACGTGATATCGTCGCAGAGAAGCATTTGAATATTTTCTCCTTGACTTATAATGGGGAGATCTGCGCAAAATTGACCGACCTAAGGTCACCTTTACCAAAAATCCGAGATATACATTTGGTAGATACCTTACTGACTTAATGTAATCCAAAAGTTTGATATCCCATCCCTTAGAACCTGTTTGGTAGGTAGGGTCACTTGACCTGGACCTGGTGACCTGACCGACCTGACACTGAAACTTGAATTTTCGCAAAATGTCCGGAAAGAATCAGTGAATAGTTATGCCAAATTTGGCGGCGTTACGCGCCGCCATTGTTGCGTTATCTTGATAAAACTTGAGGGGGGTGTTCAAACACCCCCCAGTGGTGCGCGGGTTAATACAATTTCACAAAAAGGGTCTCTATAGACTCTGCCCACTCAATAAATTTCATGATTAAGGCTATTATGGGAGCAGAAATCTTAGCGGAGGGTCGAATAAGCTCTCCCCAAAGGTTTTTGTTTTTTATCTGTTCCGGAATGGGGTTTAGACATATATACGCAGGCTGTTAGTAACATAAACAACAGTATTGCAGTGGCAGGCGAAGTTTCGTTTCCCCGAACCGCACTGAAACTTCTTGTTCTTCAAAAAAACCTCTAGTCCTGTGTCGAAATTAGCGAGGTAGCGAGGCAAGGCAATTATTCGCCACAACCCATTTTTCGATATGCTCTACAAATCTGCTCTCTAAGTTCGAAACCCCATGTTAAAGGTAACTGTTCACCTTTAACATGGGGTTTTGAGTTGAGATAGCCAAGTTGTGACGCATACTCGAAAATGACTTGTGACGCTTTTACATCTCCAAAGAAACCCCTTTTAATTAATCAATATTCAGTCCTAAAAGTCGGGAACGGGAATACTCGGTAGCTCCAATCGCTGATTGGCTGATTTTGGCTGAGTTGACGTATGATTATGACGCACAGATGAGGTAAGACTGTGGGGAAAGTGAAGTGCTGGACAAGACCGTACTGTTTCACTTTCAGTACCTCTTCTTTATTGCAATAATTAATTTTGTCAGAATTGTTATGTATAGTGATTTTGATGTTTAAAATCTTCTATAAAACATTTGTTCTAAGCAACGTTCTGTACGCGTATGTGTAGCATTTCAGCGCCTGCCTGACGTTCCAAACTCGCCGCGTACGAATTGTTTGAATCTGTCCGCCTCACCGAACCCGGGTGCGGTTAATTCCCAAATTAGAATCAGGCCTTATGGCGACATGGTGGCGCAGCAGGCTTCTGAAGAAAAGTGGGCAAAGTAGCGACTTTTTACACTGGACTTTGCGGGTAATCGTCGGGTGGACAATGCACACTTGCAACCTTCCACTTTTTGGCTCAGGGTGCCATCGCGCGGAGAAACGGGATGCCTTCCGAGCCGCAGAAAGTCAAGAATGTGGGCCATCGGATGGCCCACATTCTTGACATTCGTTGTGTATGGCCCACATTCCTTCGACAAAAAGTGCAATATATTCGGCTGGAGAGCCTTTTCAGTCCAGACAACTTGAAGATAGGGTTTTTTAACACGGGCTACAAAACTTCTATCTCAGTTCAAAACCCATGTTGAAGGTGAACTATTTCCTTTAAGCAAGGCGAATCCTGATGAGTTTTTACAAATTGTGTGGAGACTTTTTGAGTATTTGCCCCCCCCCAACTGACAAAATCACCCATTTCTGTATCCGCTATGACCAAGGGCCCCTGGGCGAGTCAGAGGCGCCTAAACATGCCGAATTGAGACCCTGCCAGCACAGAAGGCCCTTGTCAGGTCGTAGGGCCCCTGGGCAGGTCAGAGAGCCCCTAGGTTAGGTTGAAAGGGCCCTGGTAGGTCAGAGGGCCCCTGGATAGGTAGGAAGGTCCTCTGGGCAGGTCGGAGGGGCCCCTGGGCAGATCAGAGGGCCCCTGGACAGATCGGAGGGCTCTGGGCAGCTCCGAGGGGCCCCTGGGCAAGTCCTTGGTCGGTAGAAATGGCCCCTAGGCATGTCGGAGGGGACCTGAGCAGGTCGAAGAGGCCCCTGGGCAGGTCGAAGGAGCTCCCTGGCAGGTTGGAGGGGCCCCTGGATTGGTCAGAAGGGCCTCTGGGCTGGACGGATGGGCTTCTGGATAGGTGGAAGGGGCCCTGAGCTAGACCAGAAGGGCCCCTGGGCGAGTCAGAGGAGTCAGAGGGCTTTCTAGCCGCACAGAGGCGGCCCTGGGCAGGTTGGATTTACGACACTGTGGTAGAGATGCAGCATCATCGTTTTTTGAACTGAGATAGCGGTTTTGTATAATATAGCCCGTGGTTGAAAAACCTAGCTTCAAGTTTTGGACTGAAAAGGCTCTCCAGCCAATATATTTCACTTTTGTCGAAGGAATGATGGCCATAAGCAAAGAATGTCAAGAATGTGGGCCATCCATAGACCCACATTCTTGCATTCTGCGGCTCGGAAACGCATCCCGTTTCTTCGCGCGATGCACCCTTGAATTTGAGCCAAAGAACGGAGGTTGTAATGTGCGCATGTTTGACATGTTTTAAGGCTCTCTGGACTCGCCCAGTGCCCTTCTGGTCTAGCCAGGGGCCCTCCAACCTATCCAGAAGCCCCTCCGTCCCACCCAGGGGGCCCATCCGCCAATCCAGGGGCCCCTTTATGTTTCCGGACCATGCTCAGGAGCTCTTTCAGGGGCCTCTTCGACCTGCTCAGGTGCCCCTCCGACATGTCTAGGAGCCATTTCGACCTACCCAGGGTCTCCTGACTTGCCCAGAGGCCCCTCGGATCTGCCCAGAGCCCTCCAAGCTGTGTAGGGGCCCCTCTGATCTACCCAGGGGCCCTCCGACCTGCTCAGAGGACCTTCCTACCTATCCAGGGACCCTCTGACCTACCCAGGGGACCTTTCAACCTACCCAGGGGCTCCTTTGACCTTCCCAGGGTCCCTACGACCTGCCCGCCCAGGGACCTTTCTGTGCTGGATAGGGTCTCATTCGGCATGTTTAGGGCGCCTCTGACTCACCCAGGGACCCTTCTGGTCATAGGCGTATCCAGAACGGGTGATTTTGTCAGTTTTTCTTGGGGGGGGGACGGGCAAATGCCAAAAAGTTTCGCTCATTTCTGAAAACTCATTGGATTTCGCTTGCTTAAAGGAAATAGTTCACCTTCAACATGGGTTTTGAACTGAGATAGCAGATTTTGAAGCCCGTTTGAAAAACCCCAGCTTCAAAGTTGTCTTGATCTGAAAAAGGCTCTCAGCCGATATATTTTCACTTTTTGGTCGAAGGAATGGGGCCATAACAAAGAAGTCAAGAATGTGGGGCCATCGATGGCCTCATCTTGACATTCTGCCGGCTCGGAACCAGTGTGTTTCATTTGGGCTGGGATGCACCCCATGGGTGCCCACTTAATTCTTCCGATTGTCTGGGACTGGGTATGCATTTTTTCGACTTTGCATGGGTAACTGGGTGGGCATGGGTATTGACAAATTTTTTAGCAGATTAATTTGCCGCTATTTTTTACTTGACAGCCAGATGTTTAGCCAGGTAAAATATGTTAATAAAAATAAAGGACACTTAAACCAATAAATTTGGGCAATAAATGAGAACAATAAATCATTGGTAATTGACCTAGCAAGTGGTGAAGATTGAAAATCCCCAAATCATGTCGATCCAAGGTATTGATCCAGTATGACAATGTTGACCGAAAAAAGTGTTCGATGAGTCCAAAAGCCCACAGCATTACAAGGTGCGTTGATATTATTTATCCTGGATAGCATGCCAAGTAAATCTGTTAGAATAGTGGTTTTGCAAATAGTTGTGAAAATAATTATGCTTGATATTGAATGGCGGACGGGCATGGACCTCAATATTATGAATTGAGTGGTCTGGTCCGCGGTCTGGGCTTGGTGTTCATGGGCTTCGGCTGGGCTGGGCTTGGGGTTTAGGCACCCATGAAACACACTGCTCGGAACGCATCCCGTTTCTCCGCGCGATGGCACCCTGAGCCAAAAAGCGGAAGGTTGCAAGTGCACAATGTTCCCCCGACGATTACCCGCAAAGTCCAGTGTAAAAAGTCGCTACTTTGCCCACTTTTCTTCAGAAGCCTGATTCTAATTGGGAATTAACCTCACCCACCGAAACCCCACCTCGTACCAGTACGCGCGTGCCGCTGTGATTTGGGCCGTCCCGCGGCGCATCGCCACTGAGTGATAGGAGCCGGCCGTCCGAGACCTGGTACGCCAGTAACGTGTTAGACCGTGCACATGAACTTGGGACACATAATTCCAGACGGAAGCCCCAGAGCAGGGCAAGTGAGCGACGGTGGCGGCCACTTACTTTTCATAGTGAAATCTCACCTTTTCTTAATGCGAGGTGGGCATCTGTTCACCTCAATGCGGCATTTCATCATTAAAACGACAGCATGGACACTTACGTTTGAATCTATGCATCTCAATCGCGTAACACACTCCCGCGGCAAAGGTCATTTAAAATTGACAGTGTGCCGGGTGCACTGTTCAATTTTTAATGACCTTTATGGCCGCGGGAGTGTGTTACGCGATGTGAGATGATAGATGTTAAAAACAGCTATGTCATGCTGTCGTTTTAATGAGAAATGCCGAACTGAGGTTAGAACAGATGGCCGCTCGCATTAAGAAAATGATGTTTATAGTGAATAGTGACGAATTAAACTACTTAAAGCATGTTACTGTGATGGTTTTCAAAGCGTTGTATTTTCCGGCATCTTCAACAAGTACTTGGGCAAGTACCACCGTGTATACGACAAATCCCTCACTAAATCGATCACGTTGCGTGCTTCTCAGCCAGCTGATTTAGTATTATTTTTTGGGGAAAATGTTGAGTTTGAACCAAATAACTGACATTATAATTTGTTTTTTCCGCGTAAATATATATTTTTATGGCCTTCTAGTAACATGATTATTCATTTCTAGCTTCTCTCAATCATTTCTGATTTTTTTAACCTTTTCAAGGTGAACTGTTTCCTTTAAAGGTGAACTATTCCCTTTAATGCACCTCAAACTTTAAGCCATTTGAGAAACACCTAAATCAACTCCAATATTGATAAAATGTCACCGTTCAACTCACCAGATCTCGGAGACTACACTTAGATTAGCCCTGAGCACCAATACTTTTCAACAATCCTGCTTTTTGGCAAACCCTACTGTGGAAGATGTCTGCCCAGGATGGCACAACTGTGGAGGATGTGTGCCCAGGATGGCACAACTGTGGAGGATGTATGCCCCGGATGGCACAACTGTGGAGGATGTGTGCCCGGGATGACGGGGTAGGGTAGGATACGATGGCGCCAGATGCTAGGGAGGTGCCGCGGCCACGCCCGGCCAGTAATCATCATCCCGTCTGAGCCGGATGTGGAAGAGGACCTGCATATAGAGCACAACCCGCAGCGTCACGGCCGAAAACCACCGCCCACCAGCACCGGACCGCCGCGGGCGCCGTCTGTGCCGGTATAAAACAGCAGCAGAGGCAGCATGCCGGTACAGCTCAACACGAAGCTCTACTCATCGTCAACATGAAGCTCCTGGTAAGTCAGCGGTTCACAAACACGCACACGCTTTACAAAACACTCGGTGTGTTTCAAACGTAATCATATGGTGCTATTCAATAAGGATTATTTCGTTTCGTGGTGATATCCAGAGCCCATGTCTTACAGATCGTAACTTCATAGTATTGTATGATCGATAGCTTTTACGATTGGTCGGCTGGATATGCTAATTTAGCATAACTCATAAAAGCAACATCAAAGGTCAGCTGATATCGAAGTTATCCTTTCTCGGATGGCACAACTATAACACCTCCTTGAACGGACCTGACGTGTACTTCTTTCTGGCGTTGTGGCAGGTTCTGCTGGCCGTGCTGGGTGCCGCTGCTGCGGCTGATGACCAGAAGGCTGAGGAGGCCACCTTCGTCTCCACCTACGCTGCCCACCCGTACCCGCTGACGTACACCACTGGCTACCCCTACAACGCCTACTCGGCGCCCACCGTCTACCGCTCCGCCTACAGTCCACTGGCCTACCACGGCCTCTACAACGGTGCCTACCACAGCTACGGTGCGCCGGTGGTGCACTCTCTGAAGAAGCGTGACACGGCCGCCGCCGAGGAGGACCAGCAGGCTGACGAGGCCACCTTTTACTATACCTATGCCGGCCACCCTCTGATCTACACTGCCGGCTACCCGTACACAGTGGGGCTTAAATCAAAATTTTGGTTGTCCAAAAACGTGTAACTCTGACAATAGAAACTTTCTTAGCGCAAAATTAAAGACATCTTCATCTTCATCATTTTGACAAGGGATTGGATGGTCCTACATTTTCACCCAGTTTTATCTGACCTTTAAGTCGAAATATTTACATCTTGCAGTGGCTCGTCTCGGATATTTTTGGTTACATCGACACACAACACAAAATGAGTTTGGACACACTGTACCTTGCCTACAATGGGGGTGCCAGCTACCACGTGCCGAGCGTGTACAACGCCGCCCCCGTGTACAGCAGCCATGGTCTGCAGACGCCCGCCAGCACGGCGCCTCTGGCCTACGCCGGCCTGCCGTACGCCTACCGTTCCTACGGCTACTAGATCAACGGACATACAAGTACCCGGACCACCGCCAAGCTCGTTGTCTGACTGTTCACTCCGAGGTGGGACTTGCATCGCGGCCTGCCTGTAGACTTCGGACCTTCCCCTGTAACGGGGCCAGGACCTTGGCCTGCTGCTCGTGCATACGGATACGATACTCGTGCCTGCTCCTAGCGTTCAAGGAGAACAAGTTGTGTGGAGAGCTGTTTAGTGAACTGTTCTATCGAAGTTCATGTTTCGTTCCACCAGTATCATTTTTGACGACATTGAGCTCAAATAAAATGATGAAACTGAGAGCATTTCGGATTCTTGAGTGATATTTGATTTTCAAGCGTTACGCTGTCAAGGTGTCACGAAATGTTCCGCCGTTTTCTTCATTGACTGTTACACATTCAGCAAACATTATTTATTTTCCGAGAAACCAGTTTAACTTTCAGGGGAGTTCTCCTGCCAATCTTTAGTTGCAGAAACTCAGCCGCCTCTTGACATACTGCAGAGGCAAACAGACATAGCTGCAAAGATTATTAACATTTAACGTTATTGTTATTGATGTAATTATTATGCAAATTAATTGGTATGCAACGAATGGTATGCATTGATGAATAGGTATATGATTTGCCATACAAATTGGAGAATGCAAGCGTTCTTAACTAACTCGGACACTACATTCCAGTTTGATATTTATTTATTTGGTCAGCAATGGAAGACAGGCACATGGCCCAGTTAACAGTCCAATTTGCATACACAGTCATACACACACACACACAATCAACAACCAATGCACGTCTACGCACATGCTATAGCTGCTTTATATTTATATATGTTGTACACCTATACTTTTGCTCGAAATTCCCCAAGCGAGTCAATTAACACATTCACAGGGAACACATTCACCCAGGATTTCTTCAGGGGGAGGCACATCGGAAAAAAATCCAACTCTGCTGCTAAGCTATATGCTGCTGACCGGAAGGAGGGGTAGGGTTAAGTTTGGGTCGTCAGATAATTTCATCCAAATTTCGTTGGAATTTCATTCAACTTTTATTTTACGTGGGACAAAATGATAGGGTTTTCACCATTTTGCTTCTCTTAAATCAATTATCATGATGTCATCAAGTGATATTAAATTTGACTTGACCTTACCTTGACATGACCTCTTGTTAGGTCAGACAGTTTGTGTAATTTGATAGGTCCTAGGTCATCCGATACACCATTCCATGTGCCGTGACGAGAGAAACACGATGAACAAACAAAACACAAAATGACAAAAGCGTTGCTCTAGCTTTTATAAATGCAAAGCTATTTGCCAAAAATGTAGTATGCAAAATTTTATATTTTTAAATTTGCTGACCTTTGGAGCCTGAACTAATGTTATCTCAAATCTCAGGACATACTGAACACATAATTTTTTAAATAAAATAGTTCACCTTTGATTTTTTTCTTCAAATACGATTTGATTATATTTTGAAAAACAACTTCTTTTTATATTGTCAAAAATAGCCATACATCGCGCCGATTCAGGACAAAAAGGGGTACATAATTGATTTTATCACAACTATATGTGTACTCTGAAACGTCAAACGAAAGAATCGAATGGCTCAGCAATCAGATTCGAATGTAGACGCGTAAGATTACTGTATAGCCTCCCGAAGGCCCACATTCTTGACATTCTTTGTTTATGGCCCCCACATTCCTTCGACAAAAAGTCAAATATATTCGGCTGGAGAGCCTTTTCAGTCCAGAAAACTTGCAGTGAGGGTTTTGTCAACACGGGCTACAAAACTGCTATCTCAGTACAAAACCCATGTTGAAGGTGAACTATATTTCCTTTAATGGGTTTTCAGTGCTTTTAATCGTATGTTCCTAGCTATCTTACTTACTGAGCTAGCCCAGATTATGTGAAGCAATGCTCAATTTACTTGAAGCATGGGTAGATTTGATTTGTTTTGACCTCTGGGGACCTCAATATTGACCTGATACAAAATATCGCCGCTGTATTTTATCTAGTACTCGTCACGGCCTACCTAACGCCGTTTTCTGTTTCTCGTTACGTTGTGTAGTTTTCTAGATCTAAGATCTGATATGATAGAATACGTCAATATCGATCTATCTCACTATGATATGATATCGATATCTATGATCCCGTCGGTTCTAAGTTGGCTCAGACCCCGGTCAGTGCGAGGGTTTTAATGTTGTTCAAAGCGAAGTCCTAAACCTGGGAAATTTGACCTTGACAACCTCTGGTGACCTCAATATTTCTCTGAGCAAAAAATACACGAGTAGCTTCGAATGTCCATGTCGAGGGTTTTCAAACACTCTTTTTTTTGCGTATTTCTAGCAACTTAACCCTATTAGTGGCAGGCTCCCGGCTACCCCTATTAGTGGCAGGGGGGGGCATATTCGCCCCCCCGGAATCTCGAGATTCTAACCGTGTGATTTTCACAAAATTCAACGGTCGATAACTTACATGAGTATACCATTTCTAAAAAAAACGAATTGATAAATATAATAGGGGGCAACAGGGCCAAACCCAAAGTACAAAATTAAGTATTTTTGATCCAACACCAACTGCAGTTATCAAGCCATTTTAATTCAATCAACAGTGATTCGATTCGACATCGAGTTAGGAAATTGAATGTGATTGACAATTTTTGGAAAATTCGAACATAGCGTGTGCAGGTCACTTAAATTTGGGGCAAAGTAAAAGCGTAATTCAAGCGTTTTTTATGTCTTTTTTCTGAATAAATGCAATTATTTAGTTATTTGTACATCATATAAAAATATTATTAAACAATAAATTAATTTTTTTGTACCATAGGTGGTTCCAGGTTAAGAAAAAGGAGGCCAAATATATTAAAATATTATCCGCAGTTCATGTTCTATCACGGAAAATACCCCGCCCACCCCACCAAAACCCCCCAAAAACAGACAAGAAAACCAAACCCACAAGAAAAAAAACCGACGAACACACAAAACCGACCACACTCACAACCCCCACAGGCACAAAAAACAAAACAAACCAACACCCAGAAACGAACACCCACATCAAGTTAATATCAATACAAAGTATCCATTTGAAGCCCATAAGCAAATAATCATAGGCGAGTATCCAGGATCCCCATTATTGTGAGTGCAACTGTTATGATAGGAATAAATCCCGCTAATATAATACTAACTAGTCAGCAATTACTAGTTTGCTTGCAATTTTCCATTCACATAAGTTGCCCACTTTTTACCCTTTCTGGGCTCGCCTATTCTCTTCAAATGTTTAAAAAAGGACCCCCTGCTGCTTTTTTCATCGGAAAACTGAGTATGTAAATTATGTTACTCTCAGGTCGGCCCATGCACAAAGTGTTTGCCTTAGCAATATAAACAACTGACCCACCCATTTTTTCTTCCGTGAGCAACGCCGCTGCAAATATAAATGTATTTATCTCTCTCCTTACTACCAAATGGAGACTAATATTTCCAGTCATCATTCCTCAACTATCTGCTGTTACTCTTCCCGTAATCATTGATAATAATTCGCTTCACTATGCAAACGTGTCCCCCTTGTTCTGTCCTGGACTCGCCCTTGAAACTCAAGAACGTAATTAAGATTATGACAAATTAAAAAGAGAAACTACTTTCGGCATCTTCATATTGTAGTAAACGCAATTGTATGCTTTATAGACTGGCAGTAGGCGTTACTAACTATCTTTGGAAATACCCCCTTCACAGTACCTGAAACCGCCTCATGCCGTAAAATACAAATAACATAACATCAACTAATTTGAACTATTTTAAAAAACCATAAACCTATGCAAACTCCTCATGACGTTAAAGACGTTAGAAAAAAATCCGTTTGAAGATCGCATTTCCGTTATCCCAATTGTGCCGAAAAATCCTCCCAAAACTGGGCCCTGGAACCGCCTCTGTTCAAGTCAGAAACTCCAAAATTTGGTACCAGATGTGTAAATCAATTTTAGGAAAAGTCCGAAAGTTTCATAAGCCTACTCGCAGCCGTTTTGGAAATATCTAAGAAAAACATGAGGGGTAGGCAATATTTGCCCCCCTGCCACTAATAGGGTTAAGTTTGTTAGATCCTTATAAACCCACTCTCGCGACGGCGAAGTTGTCTCAGAGGCCCACCAGGGCGTAGTTCAATCAGATAGCGTCAGTACCGTCGCTCAGATTAGATTGTCGGCTCTTCTGTCAATCCCAATCGGACCTGGCAGCGGAGGCGGTAACCGCAGTTTAAAAGCAGTGAGGGGGCCAGGAACCCGTGCAGCCCTGCAGGGTCGCCCTGCACCATGGCGCTGACCCCACCTGACCGTCGCCGGTTGCTGCTGCTGTGTATGGTGACAGCGGGTTTGCTCAGTACCGCGCTCTCCAGCCAGCGAAGCAGACCAGAGTTTTGTAGAGCATGGTGTTGTGCAGTCGATCCGAGCTGTAGCGATGCACTGCGGGATATCTGCGGATGTCCGGACCAGGAAATGGTGAGCATAACTGAAACATGGTGCGGTCAATGTGTCGCGAAGGGTAGCGAAAGATTTCCAGATCCCTCGAATGTCTGGAGTCGAGTGAATTGTGCGTATAGGAACTGAAAATGGCTGAAGTGCATGGTGCGGCTGTGAAAGAGGTAGCAGAGACAGCAATTTGCTCGATAATTGTATTGGGTTCGAATAGAGAATGAGTAGGGACTACGGAATTCCAAGGATTTCTCGACTGGATGAGGAGTCTTCCCGTAGTCCCCAAGTTTTTCCCATTTCCTCGGCGCCCATTTTAAGACATGGAAGAATATTTGGGCTAAGGTCGAGGGAAATAAATAGTCTGGTATAACTAAGAAATTCCCTACCTAATCCCGTATGAAGCTATATGTTGCTAACTGCACCGCAAGCTCGAGGAAACTGCAGGAAATGCTAAGGAACGGGTCGGGTGTTTGCGGGACACGTATAACATCCCCGTGCAAAGCCAAACCAAATTACCAAGGGAATTAAACATTGACAGTGCACCGTGCACTGTCAATTTGTAATGCCCTTTGCCGCAGGAGTGTGTTACGCCGATGTGAGATGAGATGCATATATGTCAAACAGTATGTCATGCTGTCGTTTTAAATGCGAAATGCCGAATTAAACTGAACAGATGTCACCTCGCATTAAGAAAAGGTGTCACCGAAGTTTTTTTTTATATATTGAAATAACACTCTTCTTTAGAATTGTGTTTTTCTATAGAAAAACAACCTGAGCCGTTCTCCAGGGTTTGGTTTCCGGTTTGTGTTGGAGATCAGTAAAAGTTGGTGCTTTGGAAAGTGGAAAACGGCTCGTACAATTTCCCCAAAATTTTCAGCATATAGCTCACTCACGGGGATCTAGATGATGGCAGGGTCCGCTAGTGGAGGAAAAATTTCAGCGCGCGCAGCAGACACGTGCCATTTCCCCATAGGCCTATACATAATGGGGACATTTAAAGAAGGCCTCCAGCGCAAATATGTATGCCAAACTTTTCTCATAATTGGCTGTATGGCAGCTATTGGTGGATACCCACATGCCGGTGGTGGCCCCTACCCTGGGATAAATCGAATTCACGCGCCACGTGACCTTGAAGTTGCCCCTGCACCCCAAATTTTACGACACTGGGCAACTTGGGCAGCCCTGAAGTGACAATGGTGCATTGCAGTTCTCCGAAATAGGTATCAGGAGCTCTGCAAGGGTCAGTGGGACAGGCCCAGACGCGCACGTGCTGGAATTCAACTCATATAAGGGTCCTTGGTTCGAATCTCCGTCAGGGAACATAAATCTCATTATTTAATATATTTTACTTTAGCGACATAATCTCAATGCTGCTTGCCAATGCCGATGCCAAACTATGCAGCCATACTATGTCGATAAAGGACTATCGGTTGGTATCAATATCGTTATCGATATCGATATAGTTATCGATTTTCACCGGAAGGGCATAGATGATTGATGGATTCAATTTTTCACTAATGGTGCTAAGCCGTGCACACATACCATGTGGATGACCGGCTGTTGATTGCAATCGATATAGATATTGATACACTCATACAAGGGTTGTCGGTTCGAATCTCAGTCAGGATTCTAACAGGAAACACGTTTTTCATGTTTTTTATTTGCGTTTCATGTACCAGATTCAGCTATGAAAACGTCATACTGTGTTTAGGTGTTACCATTAGCTCATGCAAGGGTCCTGGGTTCGAATCCCATTCAGGAATCTGTTAGTATAATGCATTTTCATGTTTTTGTCTATGTTTTCTGAAACAGTCCCAACTATAATCAAGAGCGATTGTGCTTGGTTCATATCACTCACGCATGAAAAGGTTCTGGGTTCGAACCCCAGTCAGGAAACTGTCATGAAACTTTTTTGCGGGCGGCGTTTGCGGGCAGCGTTTGCGGGCGGCGTCCACGGGCGGAGTTTACGGGCGGCGTTTGCGGGCGGCGTTTGCGGGCGGCATTTGCGGGCGGCGTTTGCGGGTGGCGTTTGCGGGTGGCGTTTGCGGGCGGCGGCGCTTGCGGTTGGCGTTCGGGGGTGGCGTTTGTGGGCATTTTTTATTCGTTTGCGGGCGGAGTCGGCGTGCAACAGAAAAAAAAACAACCTTCGGTCCGGCGATGCGCCAAAGCATTGCCCCGTGCATATTATGGCTGTGTGTAGGCCGTTAAATTTGACAAACGACTTTATTTTATCGATTAATGTTTAAATAAAATGTGCATGCTAAGTAATAGGTTGTGCGTGCATGCACAAGATTGTCATTCACAAAATCTATTAAAATAACTCGACGACCATTGCTCTTCCTAACCATGATTCAACATCAAAGGCGGCCGAAAGCAGTGCAACTCGTTAGCTTTGCACGCTTACAGCGTCGATAACTTCCCCTGAACGTTCGCTCGAAAATTTGGGCTGGAGTGTGTGTGTGTGTGTGTGTGTGTGTGTGTGTTTGTGTTTGTGTTTGTGTGTACGTTTGCGTGATAGTTTGCTTGGTTTCTATCGTGACGATTATGACTTTCCTTCTGTTTTATCTAACTGACCCATGACACATAATAGCCACGCGTATTCGTGGATTGTCTGTTGACATCAATACATATAAACAAAAGACCACTTTTGTTGCAGTAGGCACTTGACCCTTCCCTCGATGATAATGAGGAAGACAGCAGAGACTCTGCCCACCAGGTGGAGACGAAGTACTTCCATTGGCGGCCTGTGCGAGGTACGCACTACCTGTTCATGTGCTTGTGGCTGGTCGCCGTGCCAGTTCTGGCCGCCGTGCTGGTGGTTGCGGTTCTGATGCTGCTGCGTCTGGCCATACGCAGCATTTGCCGCCGGCACCCGGCCGACGACCACGCCGGCTGGCCATGAATATGGAGAGGCTGGCCGGAGTTCTGGTGGACCGACAGCTAACATCGGGCGGCGAAAAGCAGTGGGTTTACGTCCAGCCGCCGGCCATGGATATGGAGAGGCTGAGCGGCACGCTGGTGGACCGACAGCTAACACCAAAAGGCGACCAGCAGCCTAACGACGACCAGCAGCCGGCCATGGATATGGAGAGGCTGGCCGGAGTTCTGGTGGACCGACAGCTAACACCGGGCGGCGAACAGCAGTGGGTTTACGACCAGCCGCCAGTCATGGATATGGAGAGGCTGGCTGGCACGCTGGCAGACCGGCAGCTCACACGTCGGAGCGACGACAAGCGGCAGGGCACCGCGTCCAGCGGCTTGGCGCCCGGCTCGGCCCGCACCTCGGTCGATTATCACCAGTATGAGCCCGTCAGGGAAGTATCCGCTCAGCTGATCCTCCCGAACGAGGGCTCTTGTGACATAAGCGAGGTGTATGACAAACTACTAGACCGCTAACAGCTTGATGACATTGGAGTGTATTCTATCATCACCCTATCCATGAACTTGTTACGTTAGGTTGATCTAGTGCACTGTGCAAGTGCAAAGCCTGTGCTCTGGATGATATGTAAATAGAACTAATAAATGAAACCTTAATTCCTGCAAGTGCCGTGCCGACACAAAGTCCTACAAGTGCCGACACAATAAACGAATATGTTTAACTATGTTAAAGGGAGTGTGCCTACTCACATTGGTCATGTGAAGTTGTTGACACTAGTTTGTTATAGGGGCGTCGACACCTAACAGACCATTCCGACTAGTCGGAGTACTTTTTTGGACGTCACAATGTGCCGCCCCCGCCTAGGTGCCGCCCTCGACTAGGTGCCGTCCCATAATCAGTTACCACCACTGACCGGACGCCATCCAAGTCAGGTGCCGTCCCTCAAAAGATGCCGCCTCTTTAGCCAGGTGTCACCTCTTCAGCAAGGTGCCGCACCCTCAGAAAGATGCCGCCCTTCACCCAGGTGTTGTCCCTAAAAAATATGCCGCCCCCAACCTGGTGCCGCCCCTCAAAAGATGCTGCCTCTTCAGCCGGTGTCGCCACTTCTGAAAGAAGCCGTCTCTTCATCCAGGTGCCGCATTTCAGAAATACGCCGCCCTTCAGCCAGGTAAAACCCCTTAAAAATATCCCGCCCCTCAACAGGGGGACGCCCCTTCAGCCAGGTGCCGCCCCCTCAAAAGGGTGCCGCCCCTTCAAAAGGGTGCCAACCCTTCGAAATGGTGCCGCCCCTTCAGAAAGGTGCCGCCCCTTCAGCCAGGTGCCGCCCCTTCAGTCAGGTGCCGCCCTAGAGTGACAAGGATTTTTTTCTCGAAGTTTGGAATTTGTATTGGGACGCCCCTGCAAATTGTGATGTTACTAACAAAAACATCACCATCAATATTATTGGGAAAATATTAATATATAGACATAGCGCAATGGCTTCAAATATTACAGGGTCCCTTTATCAGCCCGCCATTGGCTGGGGTGGGAGTTGCCCCCTGATGAATTTTCGTAATAACTCAACAACCAATAGGTACTTAGCGTTATCAACGTGAAACTTCGGGTACCTTTCTCTAACATCGATTAGACGTCTTTGTTAAAAAACAAGAAGCAATTTCCGTTCCCCAGAAATTGTGCGTTGTCATTTTGTCATTTGTCATTTATTTGAGGAACCATCCACATCGTGGCTATTACGAGTTCCTTTACATGCATGTTGGTGAAAACAATGTGGTGAACACGACACAAATTAAAAAACAGTTTACATGGGATCGATAAAACATAGTTGGTGGACTATTTTGGTGGCGCTCACTCGCGTTCACGCTCTCGGTTCCTGCCATTACGGTACAAATGCGCGCCTGGACGGAGTTAGCGGTCTCATGGCTGGTTGGCGCGCATTCCACGTTTGCTGACTGCTCGGTATGAGATAGCCTTCTGGGTCCCGAGCCAGTCTATATTTTGGGAGATGAAGATCTCCGGCGTCGGCAGCCCTAGTGCTCCTGGCGATACGTCACACCGCTTTATAAACATGCTACGCAGCGCCTTAGGGCACTGTTCACTACTCAGGGCTTTGTACACGTTGGTGCAGTCGTGCCTGGCGACCAGGGCCTCTATTCTCTCCCACCCGAGAGATGCAAGAGCTGGCGAAATGTGGTCACTACGTTCGCACCCCGGTGACGAGCCGAGCGGCAAAGTTCGGGACTGCTGAACCGATGGCAGACGGTCACTGGGTGCCCCTCCCAGGCGGACAGGCAGTACTGGGAGTATGAGGGAAAACGTGTGTTTGGACAAGAAGTTTGAGGACGTCAGGAGTGAGGTGATGGCGGATTTTATTAACAGAGATCCAATGTGGCATTGCACCTTTCCGTACCACCATGGATACGTGAGAATCCCAGTCGAGGTGCTGGTCGATGAGGACTCCCAAGACTTTGCACCGTGATGGGATGACGGTCGAGCCCGAGACGTTGATGTCGAAATTGTTCGCCATTTTGAGCGAATATTTTGTACCAATGAGAGTAAAGTCAGTCTTGTCTGGATTCATTTTTAGACTGTTAGCTTGAAACTAATTTTGAAGGCGTTGGATGGACTCCTCAACCCGCATCTTGAGGTCGGATAGGCCACTGGGGTCAGGGAGAGAGTGGTCCAGGAGTTGGGTGGTATCATCGCCTAGGATTAGGAAGGACGGCCGTGGGAGGAAGGGAGGACAGGTCGTTGAATGAATATGAGGAAGAGAATGGGCCGATGATGGAGCCTGGGCCACCTCCCGCGGGTAGCGGAAGAATTGGAAGAGGCGCCAGCACAGTCTGCTTCCGCTCTTCTGAGGTTAACTCCGGAAACCGCCTTCGACTGGATACCGCACCATCCGAGTTTTGCGAGGAGGACCCATTGACGACGCTGTCGAACGCTTTAATGAGGTCGATTCCTGTCAGCGACGCGACATGACCTCTGTCATAGTCTGACTTGATCTCGACAGCGTCGAGCACGGCCTGTCCGCTTCTGTACAGTTGGTTGGGTCGGTATGCATTATTGGCATAGGAGAGAGCACGTGGTTTATCAAGCAGATAACAATACGAGTTGGAGCGAGAACAACCTTTCAAGCAATTTTCGAACAGAAACTGAACAGAATCGAAATTGGCCGAAAGTTGTTAACATTGGCTCGGTCGCCGGACTTGTAAATGGGGACAACACGCGCGATTTTCCATTCAGCGGGAAACACCTCAGTGACTATGGAGTAGTTTATCAAATGAAGTAAGTGAGTACCTATGACGGGGGAAACACTTCTTGACTGCGAACAGAGCACATTCATTCCTACGCAACCGCCACTTGGAGCCACTCATCCGACCTATGGCACCCCACAGCTCGGGGAGGGTGGCAGGTTGCAGCGTCAGGGTGGATGCACAGACTCGGGGCGGCCGTGGCCCGGTGGAGGCGCCACCATCGTGGGCGACCTCGGCTTGCTCATGCGCGAGCCGACGGACGCGAAGTGCGTGTTGAACGCGTCAGCGCGACCAGCTGCGTCGTCGGCGCCCGATGAAGCTCCACCTTGCGGCCGGAACGCAAAGGCTTTTATGCGGCTCCAGAACTGGCGTCGGTCGGTCGTCAAAGAATCGCACAGGTACTGGCGCTTTGGCGCGGTAATGACGCTCTTCCAGCTGTGCGACTCTGTGATTGCCTGAGTCGTGCCCTGGTGTCCTTGCCTCTCGGGTCCATGCCTTTCGGGACGGCGTCCCTGTCCTCCATCGCCGCCGAACCTATTATAGCAAATAATGAATTGACGTTACTACTCACGAGTTGTACAACGAAATCAGTTAAATGTTAACAAACCGTACAAATGCCATATTTTGAGGAAAATGAAATACAAAAGCGTCAAATTAATATAGCAAATAACAAGGAATATGAAAGGGTTGTCTCAGATTTGTGAAAATGTGGGTTTATGACCCCAAAATTAAACATTACACGATTTTTTTGGAAATTGATCACAAAATAAAAGTTTCAAAGATATTAAATGAGGAAAATATGTGGGAGAACCTTATATGGGCAATTTCCATAACAAATTGTAAAATGATACTGGGGGACCAATCCGGCCATTCCCCCCAAAGCAAAAAAAGGGTGGGCCAACATATCTTTTGCCTCCCCAAATAAAATCAGTGAATATCAGCGGCGTCGCCACAAGGGGGACGGGGGGACACCGTCCCCCCAGCCGTTAGGCTGGGGGGATTATCCCCTCCAGTTTTGGACAGTCTCCCCAGGCATTTTATCTGCACTTCACTCGGAAAACAATGCATTTCAATATCGTATAGCGGCGTTTTGGAAAAGCATTG